>CATNWA010007669.1:0-15497 GCA_951230385.1 Staurois parvus
AATCAAAAATTTCCCCCCCCGCAGTGCCCCGGGGTTCGTTGCCCTTTAGACCCCGGGTTTAAAATTCTTTTGTCACTGTTTGTTCTCCCCCCCCTGGGGGGGAAGCATTGGTTACAAGTAATCAAAAACATAACCGTCTTTAGAAACCCAAAAACTTCTAATTTATTCCCCAAAGCTCTTTTTATAGTAAAATATGTGTTAACTTTTTCAAGAATAAGGAATGTCTAAAATATTACAAAAAACTTATCTGCTACATACCAATAAAATCTGGCTAGAATTTTCAAGGCTTGAACATGATTTTTTCCCCCAGGCATTGTAATTAGTTTAATAACAAAAAATTATTTTTTCATGGAACAAAAATTTTTAAAACTTTTAATTTTTTCATGACAGAAACAGGTGTTTTGTTAATACAAAGAAATGGGGATACTTAAACCGTCCTACCAAGGTAACTAAAAAAAAAAAAAATGTTGTGGTATTTTTCTGTAAAAAACTGACTAGCAGGGCTAGAAGTATCAGGGTGACTACAATAATCACTCCTATTTGTGCTAGCATCTGCTTCCATCCCTTGAGCCATCCAAAAATATTGATCCCATGGATCAGTGATCCCTGAATTCCTTTTCAACTCTTCCGACAGATCAGACAGTTTTTTTCTAGCCATAGTGACCTTGCCATTTGGCCCAGTGTTGTCTGGGATGTAGGTACAACAAGTACCTGTTCCTTTTATCATTGCACACACACCACCCTTTTCTGCAAGCATCATATCTAAGACCATACGATTTTGAAAGGTCATGGTGGAATCAGCCTGCAACTGCTCCGCTATCCCCTTTAATGCATCCCTGGTGTAGTTGACAAACCTCTGTTGATTGTAATATATATAAATTTATCCAATCAAACATTTTTGTTGACGGTGATGATTGGAATGATTGACTCAAACCTGCTTTGACCTGGTCCCTGGCCTTAAACTCATCTGGGACCCCTCTTGGAACCCTATGGCGGTCTATATACACATGTGGGTCAAAACTACCCCATCGGGGCCTCCCTCTTGTACCTCTGAGTACCTCCTGTTACATCTTCAGGGATCTCAGAAGGAATTTCACTAAAAATATGTAGGGGCATAATAGCTTTGGCCAAAGCACACTCACCAGGACCACTCCTTCTCCAATCTAGACCTGATCTTACCATCACCCACAAATCCAGTAGATATCACCTAAAGATTGTGTCTGATTCTGTAAAAGCCTAGATGAGATGTTGCTGTATGTGTGACAAAAACCTTTTGTAAAAATTTCCAAAACTTCTTTTCCTTGCCACTCCTCTATAGCAGGTATAATTTCCTGGGTAAATTTGCAAACCTTCGCCTGGTTTGGGGTTTTTGTAACTATGGGATACTTTGCTTTCCAGGTTTCACAGGAAGCATTCTTGTCATGTGCTCCTGTAAAAAGACTTAGAAAACATTCTTCAACATCTTCAGGAAGGTTTAGTGGCACTGTTCCCACATGGGGTCTGGCTGCTCCACAGACATAACAATTAGACTTGTTGTACTGCAGGGCACTGTACCTCATCCATTCTAACCAAAGATTTACATCTGAAAATCCCATCATCCGCTGCTACGGTATCTTCGAAAGAAGGATCAGCAATGGCAATCATATCCCTAATAGAACTGATATGTGGCTTCAGGGGATTGTAATCATTGTTATTATGCATGTCTTGTATCCTAAATTTCCCCCTTGTGCTGATATACCTCCTCCCCAGTATAACCCAAATACATACATTCCCGAATCACTAGGGCTGGGATTTTCTATGGTAAGCGTATATTTGGCATTGGGCTTGGTAAGAGTCATTCTGTTTATGAGGGATTTTCCGTTCTTGTCCTTCTTATTTATGGCTGTGTCAGGTTTGTCTCCCCAGTCAGTTCCTATGTTCCATCCCACTGCTCCCCAATAATCACAGTTACTCCCCCAATAATCATCAGTTACACAAATGTAACCTATTCCCTCCCTCTTATGTGCCCTTTTCCTGCTACTCTCTTCATCCCCTTTTTCTGTTAGATCGTCATAGGTGAAAGAAAAGGTAGCAACATAGGTATTAGAAGAGTCAAACCACAATGTAATAATCTTCCCCTCTCTGGTAATAGCAACCTTTGGTTTCTGTGCTGGTACATTGCTTTCTCTTTTGGTCTAGTGTGTATTGGGTGTGCGTTTTCTGAGGTGTTTTTATCAAATATGTGTTTTTCTGAGGTGTTTTTATCATTGTTGTTGTGACCACATATAACCTGAACAGCACCCAAATCCTCTGGGGAGTATATACAGTTAGTCACTGTCCATATTGGGGTAAACACTAAAAATGTAATCACTCCCAGCAGAATCCATAGTTTGCCAGAGTCCTTGGCTAATAGAATGCTCATCTTGATTATTTTCAGAGGCTTTGTTTCCCAGCTTCACTCACTCTTCGAGGATTTGTATCACCTGCTTCACCTCCTTTAATAAACAGCACCTTGTCCTGTTCGAGGTCAGGGCTTTCTGCCCCCGTTAGTACCTCCTTGCTTGCTTCTTGGGTCTGGTCCTGGGCCTTTCTCGACCAGCTTCGCTCTGGAAGCATGGATCCAGATGGAAACTATGTTCAGTGAGAACTGCTGTTCTGGTTACTGCTACGACTGTAATTTTCTGGTCCATAGACGAAATCCTGCTATTTCTTGTTTCTCGTCAGCTGTTTCACCACAATACGATCTCCGGCCTGGAACGGGTGGGTATTTTCCTGTAAAAAAAAACGGAAACTTGCGGATAACATCGTTCTCTTTTTGTGGGATACATTTTTTTGCCATCGGAAAAACACATCTGTGACCACACAAGCTGGTTGTTGTCTTCCCTTTTGTTGGGGGTATGTGTGTAAAGTCAATTTGAAGATGTGTAAAAAAAGTGTTGTGGGGTAAGGGCAGGTATTGATGCATGGCTTTATTTGGGTTGTTGGGTTACTCCTGATACATGTGATGCATCTTTTCACAAAATCTTGTACTAACTCCACCACTTCTGTGATATAAAAAATCTTTTTGGAGTTGTTTTAGGGTTGCCTTCCATCCTATATGTCCTATACCATGGTATTGTTCAATGTATATCAGGGTGTGCAATGTATATCAGGGTATTACACCGTGGGATGCATGGTTCCCCTCTTTGCAGATTAATCCAGTCTTTGGATTCTTCTGTAAAATAGGGGTAGCACCAGTCTTTGAGCTCCTTTGTGAAAACTGACTGCTACAAAGTTGTGATCAATTGAAAATCATCTGGGAGGATTGGGGCATAAAGTGGGCATCTGCAGTAAAACAAATTATTACTGAGCTACCTTTTTTCTTCATAAGCTGCTAGAGCGTTACCTTTTGTTATATCATCGTCCCCTTTGGTATGTGCTCTGCAGTGTATGACAGCAAGTTCCTTGGGAAGTGTGAGAACCTTGAGCAAATTGGCTAATAGTTGGGAATGGGCAATCTTTTTCCCTTCCGCTCCTATGTAGCCTCTGAGAGAGACCATAATACACCATGGTCATATACTGTTCCATAGGCATATTAGAATCCGTGTAAATAGTGACATACTGATCTTTGTACAGTTCACATGCTTTAGTGAAAACAATCAATTCAGCAGCCTGGGCTGATTGAAAAAAGATTGGTCATTTGGCCTAATGCAGGAGCCATCTATGAAAACAACATCAGCATTTGGGATTGGAATCTTTAATAAATCTAGTCTGGATGAAATATTAGCCTTAATGGATTTGAGGAAGTCATGAAACCTCGGGTCCTAGATCGTTTGACAATTTGAGACCCAACAGTGCATTTAGGATCATGGCTGGACCTGAGTTGTTATACTTGATATGCAACATGGGGTTGCTCATCAAATTAACCTCATATCCGCTGAGTTGTTGGGAGGACATGTGCTGAATGTGTATATTTCTTAGTAAAATAGCTACATTATGTGTAGTGTGCAATATCATGGGGTGTCCTAAGGTGAATAACATAGACATCTCCACAGTCATAATGTAAAAATGCCAACACCTTGAGACACGCAGGCATGCCTTGGACCTGAACTGGCACCATTTTTGAGAAAGAAAAAAAAAACTACAGGGCGAAGTCTGCCTCCGTGCTCCTGGGCGAGTACACCAGCCATGGTCTTACAATTGTCCCTTGCATACACATGAAACATTTTTTACATAATCAGGAAGGCTAAGGCCTGGGGCAGTTACCATTGCATTTTTCAAATACACATATGCATCAACCATGTCATCTGACCACTTAACAATTTCTGACATTTTCTGGGTTGTGACTTATCATAAATAATAGGAACAGTCAGGTATCCACTGGCGGCAGTAACCAATGGCTCCAAGAAAGGAGAGCATGTCTTTCTTGGTTTGTGGGCGGGCAAGTTTCAGGAGAGCCACAGCTCTCTTTGGACTGACTTTCCTTTCCTCCTTTTGTAAACACAAAACCCAGATATTCAACACTTGCTTTACACCATTGTAGTTTTTTCTTTGACACTTTGTATTCACCTTCAAAAAGACATTTCAACAAACTCTCCCCATCCCTCAGGCCGGCCCCCTTAGTGAGACTGCAGAGACAGATGACATCTGCGTACTGCAGCAGGACTGACCCATAGTCCCGGTGTCCACCCCCTCAGAGTGACCTGGAGAACAGTTGAGTAGACTACAGAAAAATCCACAAAAAACCCTGAGACATTAAACAGAAAGCAAAAATGGGCTGTGTCTCTGCATCAACAAGGACGCTAAAAAATGCATTTGCTAAATCAATTACTGAAAAACATTCAGCATCAGACGGTATGGCTGCAAAAAAATACGGAATGTCAAACACCAACAGAACAATGTTTTATAACACAGTCAATGTCCTCTATTTCTAAACATTTAATTATTAACGTGTCTCCTACAGTGAGAAATGGATATTGCTTGGTCTGTATTGCCACCTTGTATCTGGTTCTACCTGCCTGTCCGGGACTGAAAATTTTATCTATTCCTGCTTTATTTGCCAAGTCTACTAATAGGGACCCTGATATCTCTTTTAATCCTTCAGCAGGAAAAAAAAAAAAGTTTCCTCATTCTGTGTGGAATCAGGAATTCCTTGGGTGGGGGTTTAGGTTGATCTTCCACAGCGTCCTGGACTGGGACGGGGGATGAGGCTGTGGATTGGATTTGCTGCTGTGCTGCAATAACTACAAGGAAAAATTCATGCCCTCTTTGGAGAAGGAGGGATATATTCTGACAGTACGGAGCTGACAGTACGGAGCGGGTCTAGTAACACATAACCACTTATCACTCTCAACAAAAGATAGACAATAAGAACTTAAATATTGACTCTATTTCAATAACTTTAACCCGTTCACTTACCAAACCGGGTTCACTTATTTTCATAAACAAATTATCTTATTACTCTATGCATTTGATAATAGAAGCAAAGAAAAGAAAGTTGGTTACCCCCCAACAGACTAGTTAAGACTCTGTAATTATACCTAGACCCTGTCTAGGTATTTAAAATGTAGACCCCGTCTACATAAATCACCTTTCCTTATCTGAGTCTCCCGGAGACTCAATGAAAGGTTGTCCATAGCCCCTGGCTATCAGTCTTTATAGTCAGTTTCAGGTAAGGACGCGTCGGGGAGATTGACTTCATCTCAGAAGAGAAAGACAACAGACATACACATACACACAGTGATAGGTAAAATCAATCTCTCAAGTTTATTAGTGGGAAGAAAATTATATAACAGAAAAAAGAAAGGTGGGGCACAGAGTATCAAAAAGCTGAGTTGTCAGTAATTGATTGGCTGAATACAAAAAGACAAACATTGACGTCAATATTATCTTATACTTCTATATGTAGAAAATAATAAACTTTAGACACAGAATGAGTGACTATAGGCAATCTCCCTGAGATTGCTTAGTCTCCCTGAGACAATTTTTCTCCCTGAGATTTCTTAGTCTCCCTGAGACAATTTTTCTCTAACACTCCCGGAGTGTTGTGTTCCCAGAACACATATTGGCTTAAATGGATATCGGACTAATCAGAGCCTCCCAGTTTCCTTATATCCAACTTGTACAGGTTATATAGAAAATAATTCTACTTACCGGACAAGTGGATGGTCACTGAGCGGGTGATTCGATATCCCGGACGAGCCCCCAAAACTGTTGGTTCTGTTGACCCTTAGACCCCTGGTCTAAGTTCTCTGTCACTCGTTCTGTCTCCTCAGGCCTGGAGAAGCATTGGTTACAAGTAATCACACATGAGACCGTCTTGTAAGTAACCAAAAAAAACTTCTAATTTATTCCACAACGAAAGCTCTCTTTTATAGTACAATATAGTGTTAACTTTTTTAAGAATAAGGAATGTCTATAATATTACATAAAAACTTATCTGCTACATACAATAGAATCTGGCTAGATACTTTTCAAGGCTATGAACATGATCTTTCTCAGGCATTGTAATTAGTTATAAGTAACAAACAATTATTTTCTCATGGAACAGAAATATTTGACATTTAATTGTATCATAGGAGAAACAGGTGCTTGTTAATACAAAGAAATAGTTGAATACTTTCACCGTCTCTACCAAGGCTAAGCTAAGATAAAAGATAGAAGAATTTTGTGAGTATAGTTCTGTAATACATAACTGACATAGCATATTTTCATTAACTCATTCTGGTTATAATACAAAACAATTAATCAACATGGGAATATAAAATGGAGTGGGAAAAACAAAATGACAGACCTAAAAGACATACATTTCCCTTCAACACCAATCACCGGGTTTCGTGGTGAGCGCTCTGTGAGCCGCACACGAGCCATCGATGCAGCCTAACATACAGGAACATTAGCCCGCATCGGCGCTGCTTCCCGTCTGCCGTCTATGTAGAATGGGCGGACGGGAAGAGGGTAAGGAGGGGGCCAGGTAGCTGGCTGCTTGTCCTGGTTTGGTATGGATTTTGAGGGTAACCCCATGCCAAAAAGAAAAACCTTATCGTAGCATGTGGTCGGGCTGGCCAGTAAAGAGGGGAGACCCCAGATCCTGCCAACCCAACTGCCCTCCCCCCCCATGTGAATGAGTATGGGGTAAGTTGGGCATTTTTTCTGCTATTCCTCACTTCGCTTTATCTGGCAATAGCACGGTCATGCAACGCTGCACACGAATGATGTTTTTCATTTTTTCCCCACAAAAATAGAGCTTTCTTTTGGTGATATATGAACACCACGAGGTATTTATTATATAAATGAACATTTTGAAACCAAAAAAAATATATTTTTAACTTTTGTATAAAAACATATCCAATAAAATGTAAACAAAAAAAATCAAATGTCTTTATAAATTTATGCCAACATATATATTCTGTTATGTTTTAGGTAAAAAAAAAAAAAACGCAAATCAGTAAATGTGTATTAATTGGTTTGTGTGAAAGTTGCAGCGTCTACAAACAATGGGATAAATAATAAATACTGGAATTTTTTCTTTATCTTTTTACATTTATTTATGTTTATACTATTAATGGGCGATGATGAGTGGGGCTGTGATAGTGCGCCGAGCAATCTGACACTTTGTCACAACTGACACTGACATCTCCAGTGACACTGATACAGTGATCAGTGTTAATACTATACACTGTCACTGTATAAATGACACTGACTGGGAAGGGGTAACATCTAGGGGCAATCAAAGGGTTAGCGGTGTGTACTGTGTGTAGTATGGGCTGCTTTTACTTATCCATGTGGATGTTTTTACTCTCTGCTTTGCAGGGAGAAAAAAATAGACACATCGCTGCTGTTTGTACAGAGGTCTGTGTTGCTTGTCAACACAGAGCTCTGCTAAGTCATTCGCTCAGCCATTCAGCAGGTCCCAGCCATAAATCATTTGGCTGAACCTACTGATTGGCTTGGGCTGTAGCGAATGGCAGCACAGATGGGGGTAACGGGCACACATGCCCCCTACCTAGAAATCAAAGATCACATACATGTACGTGATCTGGTGCAGAGGAGACCCCAGGCTGCTGTATATTTGCATGGGCCTGTCGGCAGCTGGTTAATTCATGGAACAGAGTTCTACTACCTAATAGTCTCTTATATGTTGTGGTGAGATGTCTGGAATCGGGATCCCAGATCTTCACATCCAGTGCAGCCATGACTAGAGGGTTCAACTCTTCTAGATGTGGGATTCATTTTATTGGATGGTCCATGTAGCAGAATTAGTGGGAACAGATGATACTATGAGAGACAGAAGAGGCCAGAGGGTGACTAAGCCCCGTAGACTCCACTGGGAAACTAAAATATCACTTTTGGGTGGACTGACCCTTTAACTGTACAGGAATATGGTGGTGGTACACAAATGAAAGGAGTACGGGACACACGGAATGATAGAAATGACATCACCACAGACTTGGAATTACACTGTATCTGAGCACCACAAAGAGAAAATGATCATTTATTCATTTGTAATAATCAAAGAAAACTCCCCCATCCATCCATGTTTCCATGCTTTATTTTACTGAGAAATCACTTTGAAAAACTCTTGTCTTAGCATTTCTGGCTGTGGCCACCTTGAGTAAGGGCAGATGACTGATGTAGCATTTACTTCCTGGAACCCCATCTGCCCTTAGCTCAGGCATGAGGGTGTGCTTTGCTGAGAAAGCCCCTGCTCCACTCCTGAATACTCCTGGGATGTATGACTTCATTTGCCTAGGCTAGAAACCAGGAAGTAACTGAGGAATTGTTAATAAAAAAAAGAATTACGTTTAAAACAATAGATATGATCTACGTTCCTAAATACACTGCTCAAAAAAAATTAAAGGAACGCTTTTTAATCAGAGTATAGTGTCAAGTCAATTAAACTTCTGGGATATTATTTATCTGGCCAGTTAAGTAGCAGAGGGGGTTGTAAATCAGTTTCAGCTGCTTTGGTATTAATGAAATGAACAACAGTTGCATTAGATGGGCAACAGTGAGACAACCCCCAACACAGGAATGGTTTTTACAGGTGGAGGCCACTGATATTTTTTTCCCTACTCATCTTTTCTGACTGTTTTTCACTAGTTTTGTATCATATGACGCCCTCCCAGAACTGGACAACCGCGCTCTATCCGTTATTCAGCTATAGCGCGCTTGGCAAGTGGTTAAAAAAAAGATATCCCAGCATCCTCTGAGATCTCATGTTTCAGTCCATCTGACGCTGCCACGTTGCACCTCAGACTGTCCAGGAGCTCAGTGGTGACCTGGTCCAGATCTGGGAGGAAATCCTCCAGGACACAATCCGTCGTCTAATTAGGACCCTCCCCCGACGTTGTCAGACATACATACAAGCACGTGGGGGCCATACAAACTACTGAGGACCATTCTGAGTTGCTGCAATACAATTTTAGCAAAATGGACTCGTCTGCTGCATTTTTTTTTTCACTTTGATTTTCGGGTGTCTTTGAATTCAGTCCTCTGTTGGTTGATAATTTTCATGAAACGATGGGGCGTCCTTATGTTCCTAACACATCACCCCGTCCATGTCAGTATAGAGACCCAACATGAGATTCTTCCCCATTGAGATCTGATGTGTTCTCAAAGTGTTCCTTTATTTTTTGAGCCGTGTATTTGCTGAGGATAGCAGCAGAAGGATTGAAAATAGCTCATGTTTATTGAGATTGAAGTGTATTTTATTTATTATTTATTTCAGGTACTTCTATATCGCCGTCAATTTACACAGCACTTTACATATATATTGTATATTCACATCAGTCCCTAACCCTCAAGGGGCGTCCAATCTAAGGTCCTAACTCACATCCATACATACACTATCTATCTATCTATCTATCTATCTATCTATCTATCTATCTTATCTATCTATCTATCTATCTATCTATCTATCTATCTATCCATCTCCAGTTTGTACCCGACCCTTGGTGATTGCATGGACCGTCACTCGTAAGCGACTTTTTTCCATTAATTCTCTTAGCAGTTATTTTACAGGGTAGGTTGCCAGGTCTTTCTCCCACCCCCACCATGCAAGAGATCCCACATGGCCAGGGATGAAACTAGGACAATTTAGACAGGAGCCAATTCACCTACCAGCATGTCTTTGGAGTGTGGGAGGAAACCGGAGTACCCAGAGGAAACCCACACAGGCACAGGGAGAACATGCATAACTCCAGGCAGGAGGTGCCGTGGTTGGGATTCAAACCAACGACCCAAGTACTGCCAGGCGGAAGTTTAGCCACTGTGCTGCCCAAGTTGTGCATTCAAGTTTTTCTGTTGCCTGAAGTTGCCCCTCCTCTGATCAATTTATTGTGTTCCATTGAACGGGCTGCCGACACACGCCAGAATAGACCAAATATCGGACACGCATTGTTTCTTCCTGACTAGATGTGCAGTGTGGTGCGCTGCAATGCATGTTTGTCAGATGTGCGTTCTGGGTTCCTATTGACAATGGATGGCACTGCAAACACGCTAATGCATGGACCATGTGTCGTCCTATGTTGCATGAATGCATCTTACCGCAAACACAAAGTGTGATTGGATGCTTCATGTAAGGTGCGCATAGGCAGGGCAATTCACAGAACGTTACAATACACAGAGTCCTCCAGCATACTTACCAGCCAGCCAGCAAAATTGGAAAAAGCCTAAAATGTTCAAGCAATTTGTGTTCAGTTTGTTGGATACATTTGCAAATATATGTGAAGCCGCACTGCCACGTCAAGGCTCCTCTGTACAGTGCGGTCCCTAACTCCACTCTAATGTCATTTTCAAATTGTGACATACAGAGCAAGAAATACATTCAGAATGTAAACTAGTTCAACAAAAAATTAAATCAAAAACAGAGGTTTTGGTTGCATATATTTGCAATCATATACGAAACTACCATCTATAGACGTCTAAAACATGAGTGAAAAAAAAAAATACTGGCCTCCAACCTCCCCTTATAGCCAGTCCAACACACACCTGGAAAAAAAATATTGTAGCTCTCTTGTTGGTGAACCCCCCCCCCCCCCCCCTCCCCCCCCCCCCCCCCCCCCCACACCACACCGTAGCTCTCTTCTTGTGGGTGAAGATAGAGCTGGTGTAATTGCTTTCTTTTGGAGGCAGGTGCTGATGACAATCCTTCAATAGAGCGATGACATAGGGGACTTTCCCGATGATGAAGATCCTCCTCTGCTTCACACTCCTAAGTGTAACCATTTCTTCCAACTTCCCTCTAGGCCATCTTAAACTCCCAGAGACCAGTCGCACCCTGGCCATATTAAGTGCAGTCCGAAAAAAAAAAATAGCTGTAGAGCTGGTAACTGAACGAAAGCTACTGCCCAAGTTCTCCATGAACTCAAACCCCTCCCTCTGCCACCAGTTCTTCAGCCACTTGTTAAGCTCTCTAATCTCATTCTGCCTCACTGGTGTGGCTCGAGGTACAGGCAGTATTTCTGAAAAATACTGCCTTGGAGGTTCTTTTCTTCAATATAGCTCCCAAGTCTCTGAAATTCTTTTTGTAGGGCGTATCCCATTCTACCTCTGACTTTGTCGTTGGTACCAGACATGTACGAATGACATAAGCTGGGTCCTCCCCAGCCCCTTTCAGCAATCTGTCCATGCGATCTGCAATGTCCCGAACCCGATCGCCTGGTAAACTACTGGACTGTTCGACGCAATGAACGGTCTTTGTGTACAGATTGCTCTCTCTGTACCTCTAAGAATGGAGTCCCCTACCACCAGTATATGTCTATCCTTTCTTGTATCCTTGTCCCCAATCTTCACTGGAGGAGATTTTTCCCCTGGCATTTTGGTAGGGTCTTGTCATTAGATTAACGTTCTGTCGGAGTCTCCACGTGAATGTCACAAGCTGGCACGGCAACAAATAATCCTCTACGTGAATGTCCCATGCTGATGGAGCCTCCACGTGAATGTGCCTCCAACTACTGACGGAGCCTCCACGTGCTCGTATGCCACATGCTTGTCGGAGTCTCCACGTGCTGGGAACATGCTGTCGGAGCCTCCACGTGCTGGGCACATGCTGTCGGAGCCTCCAGTGCATGGGCACATGCTGTCGGAGCCCCTCCACGTGTGCTGGGCACATGCTCGTCGGAGCCTCCACGTGCTCGGCACAAAATTCTGTCGGAGCCTCCACGTGCTGGGCACATGCTGTCGGAGCCTCCACGTGCTGGGCACTTCTGTCGGGGGCCCTCCACGTGCTGGGCACATGCAGTCGGAGCCTCCTCGTGCATGGGCCACATGCTGTCGGAGCCTCCCATCCACGTGCTGGGCACATGCTGAGGGGGTCGGAGCCTCCACGTGCTGGGCACATGCTGTCGGGAGCCTCCACGTTGCTGGGCACCTGCTGTCTCACGGAGCCTCCACGTGCTGGGCAATGCTGTTCCCGGAGCCGCGCACGTGAATGTCACATGCTGTCGGAGCCTCTACACGTGCTGGGCACATGCTGACGGAGCCTCCATGTCGATATCATATCTCTAACTCGCTCACTGTGGCAAGCCTGCCGAGTTGAGCTGTGTTTGCAGCGAACGCCATCGAATATTTAGAATCTACAATAAAAAAAGAATTAGAATTTAGCACCTTTAATCTACATTTTACAATATTTTTCTTTATACAAAAGTCAAATTACCGAGAATAGCCCGGTTAGAAATAAGACTGTGCAGGGACAGTAAGGAGACCTGACACTCGATAGGGACACAGGGATGACTATTAAGTTTGCAACAAATAAATTATATATTATTAAAAAACGAATAAAATATAAACCCAAAAAAATTACACACCAAACAAGTACAATATCAAAATATCAAAACTTATAGCGAATCCAACAAGCTTAAAAGATACTCAAAAGACAAACACCTTAATATATACACACACAGACATAACTGCTAAAGAAAAAACATCAAGAGAAACATCTGACACGTAGAACAAAGAATATTAACAAGAAAATACAAAAACAAAAATACAAACTATAACTATTGACAAACTAAGCAAAAAAAAATGCAACATACACAAAAAACGTTACTAACAAAATCTACCATAAAAACGACAAAATGACAACTAAGAAACTAAAAATTATTAAAAATTTCGAAACAATATTTGCGAACATATATAATTGAAGTTTCGCAATCAAAGAAACATTCACAAACCTCTAAAAAAATTCATACTTTTGGGTGTGGAGTTTTCAATGTGAAGGGGTCACATTTAAAATTTAAGGGGCCCTCCGTATACAAATTTTTGCATTTTGGGAATGGCAGGCCCTGATCAGTGTCTATGACCCCCCCCTATACATGTTGCATAGGAAAAGTCACCGTCATCAAATGTCCCATTTTCCATCCGGAAAACATGTGTGCATATGGGAATGTCACCTTCATCAGGGGGTCTTTGACCCCTCCGTATAATTTTGTGGGATAAGGGAACGGCGCCCTCATCAGTTCTATGGTGACCCTGTACAAGGATACATTTGGGAATTTTCAGGGCCCCCCAAACGTGTCTATGGGATCCCTTTACTTTGGAAAAAAATGGGAATTTCCCAGCCGTTTATCATGTCTATGGCCCAGGGATGTTTAAATCCTATCGCCCAAACCTTTTGCTGCGGGCCCAAAAAAAATTTTTTTCCCCCATTTTTTTAAATGTTTTAAAAAATTGGGAAAAAGGGACCCCAAGAAAATATCTTTCCCAAACCCCTCCCCCCCAGACATAACACAGTAAAACCTAAAAGCACACGCTGGGGGTTTCCCACAATGGGAAAAAATTTATTACAAAAACACGTTTACATTTCGCTGCACACGCCAGAATGAGGGGCAATAAATTTTAGCACGACCCCCTCCAAAAACACTTTACGGGTCACCTGAAGGGCCCGTAAAAGCGTAAAATACAGAAAATGCGGATGGGTTGAGCCCCCTTTTAGGGGGATCAGTATAGTGTAAAGGGGGGTCTGCTGCTAGGGAAATTTTTGCGGCTCATTTTGGGTGTGCGGGGAAGGGAAAGTGTATTGTAATCAAGGTTTTTTAGTGTAGGCGCCCCGCGTGTTCTTTTAAATTTTGTACATGTTTATACAGTTTTTGGCCAAAAATTTTTTCTCCCCCCCCTTAAATTTTAGTGTTTTTTGGGCCCGTTTGACATTGCTTTTGATCCCTTCAGTCTTTTTGCTTACATTTACATTAAAGAGGCAAATTTTTAGGCAGGGCAAATATAACATAAAAAGTTATAATGAAATTTAAACCCCAAAAAGTCTTTTCTGTGCTCACGCATTATCAGTTTTTTTCAACCCCCAAGTGAACCCTTCAATCTTTTTTCTTAGTTTCAGCAACCTTTTTCGTTATAACAGCTTTTTTAAAAGTGAAGCATAGCTTTAACCCCAAGTTTTGCAGCGATCTACCCGGGGATCTTCGCCCATTCTTCAAGGGGAAAGGCCTCCCTTTTTAAATTTACATTCTTAGGCTTGCGCACCTGCAATGCTTTTTTTTAAAATCCCACCGAGGTTCTCAAAACGGATTTAAAATCTGGTGGGCTGCCGGGTGGCCACTCCCCAAAAAGTTCCAGCCTTTCCTCTGCAACCATGCTCTAGTGGACTTGGAGGTATGCTTGGGATCATTGTCCTGTTTTAAAGGGCCCAAAGTCTCCCAAGCCTAGGTGTGTGACGGACTGAATCACTTTCCAAACCCCAATTTTTTCCTGGTACGAAAAAGGAATTTTATGGTTCCTTGCACCGCTGAAGCTTCCCTTTACCTGCAGAAGCAAAAAAAGCCCCCAAAACATGATTGGAAACCCCCACCAAAGCTTTCACAGAAACAAAGGGGTTCCCTTTTTATAAGGCCTTGTTCTTCCTCCTCCAAAACCCTAGGGGTGAACCCCTGGGCCCCAAAAAGTTTTTTAATTTTTGTTTCTTTAGTCCACCCGAAAAAACTATCCCACAACTTTTGTGGTTTTTTCCACATGGCTTTTGTGGGATACTGCAGTCGACTCTTCTTTTCCCTTTTGGGGACAGCAAAAGGGGGGACGCCTGGGGGTTTTTGGCACGGAGGCCTTCATTACGCGTGTGGGGTTTTAAATTTTCTGGGGTGAAACTTCTGTACCCACATTACAAATTTTTTTCTCAGTTCCCCAAACCCGTCACACGGGGGCTTCTTCCACTCTTCGCTTCAGGTAGCGCACGCATCCCAAAATCAAACATCTTCTTTTTGCCCCGACCCGGTAGCGTTTTTAAAAAGTGCCCTTTTTCCTTGAATTTGCGAAAGATGCTTCCTAAGGTGCCCCTTGGTATGTTTAAAAATCTTTGCCAAACTTCTTTAAAACCATTGCCCCTTCCCCGTGAAGAGAAATCACCTCTTCTCCCTTTTCTTCCGGCCCCTTTTCTTGCCCCTTTACCAAAGTTTGTAAACCCCACAGTTAAAAGTCTAAAAAGGAGTGAGGGATCACAGTCATTTTTAAACTTTCCTAATTGGGGCTTAAAATTTGTTGATTGTGCTCGGTGACATCCCCCAGGTGTTTTTTAATACCGATGGAAAGCA
>CATNWA010007670.1:0-2500 GCA_951230385.1 Staurois parvus
CCTACAGAGGTTGCACAGCTGAAACTGATTAACAACCCCCTCTACTACTTAACTGACCAGATCAATATTCCAGGAGTTTAATTGATTTGATGCTATACTCTGATTAAAAAGTGTTCCTTTCATTTTTTTTAGCTACAGTTGGATTGGTAAGTAGATGTCTCTGCCCTTCCATCTTTGAAAGCGATGTGGGGCGTGGATACTCCCTGGGGTGGTTGGTCCCTACAGCGTTCTTCTCTACCCCCCCCCCCCCTACAGACCTGGGCTCTTGTCACCCCCCCCCCCCCCCCGCTGTGGACAGTGGGTGTTAGGGGTTCTTTTTTGTGTCGGGTAGCCCTCCCTGTGTCACTGTATAGCCAGGTGGCCACCTGGTCTTGGCCAGAGGAAGTCCGCCGGTGCCTTGGGTACTTTTTGCATTTATCTACTGTCCCCCTACCTCCAAATCTACCCCGGGCCAGTACGGTACAGTAAAAGCCATTGGGTCATGTGGTAAGGGCCTTCGTGCTGGTACTTGGGGTATGTCTCTGCTGCCATCTGCTCTGCAGGAAAGGGTATGTTCTGGGCTCCCTTGCTAGCCAGAAGTTGGTATCCCACCCCCTGCGAGTGTACCTACTGCGCTGTCGGGCTGCCTGCAAACTGTAGGCTGGGGCTTCATGGCCTGCTAAAGTGGGAGGACTCTGCCGCCATTTTGTCTCTGGGCACTCATCCTTCCTAGCAGACACTTCCGTGCCATTAAACTGGAGGCAGATCAGTTTAGTCCTGGCCCTCTCCCTGATGGGCGGAACTGTAGAGGGTGGATGTTCAGTGTGCGGTTCCTTTGCACTGTAGCACCACCATGTTTACTAGGGAAGTTCCCACTTACTTTCCTCCTAGCAGCTGCCTGGGTGTGTGGCTGCTGGCTCTGACTCCCTTATCCTGTGGAGCGGAGCTGGACTGACTGTTCTCGGGGAGGCTGAGTGTGACGTGGCTGCTGGTTCTAATTCTGGCCAGGTCTGCTAAATGTGTCTCTGGTGGCTCAACAAGAAGCTCATGGCTTTAAGGTTCAAATCCAGGCCCTGACAGCTACAGGGGTTCCCTTTTACCCCAAATTAAAAAAAAAAGACACAAGCAGTGGGCTCTTTGGCCTGTGGAGTAGGTGAACACCACCTTCCACAGCAGATTGCATGTTTGGGCCCTACATTGGTCTACGGTCTGCACTGGTGGGAAACTTTTGGTGCCTGAACGGGGCTTTGGCTGTTGAATGCAGGAAGGAGGAGGCCTCACCTGTTGTCGTTCCCTGCAGGAGTAGTCTCTGGTGGCCATCCCACTCCAGGTACTGCCGCATGCTTTCCTGTTGGTAGTCCTCTGGCACTGCTGCTAGGGCTTTTCCCTTGGACCTATGAGTTAGCTCTTACCTCTGCTTGCCTGGAGATATGTTTATCTCCATGGCCATGCTGCTCCCTTGGAGCTACTGAGTGTATTTCGGTACATGATCCCTTTGCAGAGTTCTTTTTTTTAAAGGTGGGTCTCTCCTCCTGTGGTGGATTCTGTGCCACCAATCGATCCATAGCACTCATGTTGCTGGTGGAGGAGTCTTTGCCTTTCAAGGTCCTGGCAGAGCATGTGTGGAAGCTTTCATTCTCACCTACACGGTGCTGCTGCTGGTGTTAGCCACAGTTCTGGTGTCCCCGGCACTAGAAAAAGGTGTTCGTGTTACGACAGGTCTGCCTGAGGGAAGTGCCCTTGGTGCCTGTGACCTGGTGGACCAGTTGGCCTAGGAATAAAGTACGTTTGTGACTTGTCCTGTGATGCTGATCTGCTTCTCTCCAGAGTTGCCATTTCACTGGCCAACATTGTCAGGATCCTGTGGGGCAAGTGTTTCTTCCTCCCTCAGGTCGTTAAGGGTAAGGAACCGCATTGGGAGCACAACAGCGCTGTTTTCGTGCCTCTGGGTCCTTGCACAAGGGTTGCTATCCCTTCCTTCAAGACTTCCATGGCGGTGTCAAGCACGGATGGCTCCTCACACCCTCCAGGCCTGCGTATATATCCTCCTCAGCGCGTAGGTCCGCCCCCACCCACACCCTGGGTGAGGGGTCGCCTTCGCTAGTTTCCGGGCCATGAATCTCCCTTGTCTCTGAACAGTGGGTCCATGAAATTATTTATCAGACTGAAAAACATATTTTGTTTCTTTACACCTAGTAGGTGTGTTTTTCCTCCATTCTACAGTTTTTGCTGTGGGCTGCATAGGGGGCTGTGCAGGACATGCTCCTTCAAGGAGTGTTGTTCTGGTCCCTAAGTCAGAGAGTTCCGGGGTCTTTATTTCATGCCCAATCCTGGATCTCACAGCTCATACTGCATTGGCGTGAGTCCCCAAGTTGTAATGTAATCCATTCACTCGGTGGTGGCTGTCCTTCACCAAGGGCATTTTCTGGCTTCCATAAACATCAAGTGTGCTTACTTACAGTTAGGCCCATATATATTTGGACAAAGGCACAATTTTAGTTTTTTCAGGTATTTCCAAAAA
>CATNWA010007670.1:22500-31691 GCA_951230385.1 Staurois parvus
GTCCAGCTCTCGTCCAAAGTCTCTTTGGTGGTGGCGAAAGGAAGCAAATTTGACCAAGGGTCTAGAGTGGAGTCAGCTAGCTCCACTCCATTATGACAACGGATGCCAGCAGTTATGGTTGGGGAGCCCATCTAGAGGAGATGACAGCTCAGGGAGAGTGCTCTCAAGCGGATTCTTTAAGGTCTTCAAATCGGAGGGAGCTGATGGCAGTTCAGAAGGCATTGGAGGCCTTCAGAACAAGATTTGAGAACCATCACTTGCAGATTTGGTCGGACAACATAGCGACAGTGGCCTACATAAACAAGCAGGGAGGTACACGGAGCCCTTCTCTTCAGAAAATTGCAGGCGGGATTCTGGCCTGGGCAGAGCAGAATCTGCTGTCAGCTTCTGCTGTTCATTTAAAGGGATCACAAAACTCCCTAGCGGACTTCCTGAGTCGACGACCAGTCAGTCACGATGATTGGTCTCTCAACCAGGAAGTCTTTCAGGAGATGGTTTGCAGATGGGGGTTCCGGAGATAGATCTTTTTTGCGTCCCAGAACAGAAAAGTCAGTCAGATATTTTTTTTCCCTGAATCCGCGAGAGCAGTGTGTCAAGGTCCTACCTTTTTCCTGAGGTTTTGTTACTCCATGTGCTGGTGTCCATCTTGGATTCTGCTGTGCATGGTGGGAATCCTTTTATGCCTTCAGGTCTCTGAGGTCCATCCCCCAGAGGGGTGTGGCTGATGACATATAAGCCTGTGGCCCGCACATGCTCTTTGCACTTGTGTCTTGTGTCTTTGTCTTCTCCTACAGCTCTGTGTATACGCTCGTGACTCTTCTGGTATTCTGACTCGGCTTGTGATTAAGACCATTCTCTGTGTTTTCCTTCGATCTGACCTTCCCGTTGCTGAACCCGGCCCGTGACCTGTGATTCTCTGTCTACTGTTCTGTACCGTTTTGTCCCCGTTGTTGTCGACCCAGCTTGCCTGACTACGCTATTGTCATTCTCACCAGCTATACGCCATTGGCGGCGGCCATTACCACAGCCAGGGTGTCTCGGGGGCCGCGACCTGGTTCCTGGCTGCGTCAAGTCCATCCCCACCATCAGGGGCCCTGGTGAAGGGCAGCCTGGGACTTAGACTCCGCGCCCTGAGGGACTTCGGTCTGTTGGTGGTGGTTGTCGTCAGCCAGTGCGTTACCCTGCCACTAGGCCTACCTGTCCATTCCACAGCCCCGCCCTGACATTACACCAAGTGCCATGAACCCTGACGGTGCAGGTACGCCTTCGCTTCCAATGTTGGTCGCCAGACTGGATCAACAGGATCTCCTCTTGGATCAGTTTGCTCAGGCTGTGCGTTGCAAACCCTGCTTGCACGCACCGCGCACCTTACTCCTGGTGTTTATTAGGCCGGTTGTCACTCGAACCCCAACCCCGGTGGTCGCTCCCGCTGCTGTTCCGCTTGTTGCGCCTACCGCTGCGGCACCCGCGGCGCCCAGAGGTATGACTGGTTCAGCCCCTCTTCCACAGCGCTTTGGGGTGTGAGCCGAGTCAGTGTCGTGGGTTCCTCACCAGGTGGGGATTTACTTTGAATTAATACCCCACGCTTTTCCAACTGAGAGGTCAAAGGTGGGGTTCCTAATATCGCTACTCTCAGACAAGGCCTTGGCCTGGGCGAATCCCTTATGGGAGAGGAATGACCCAGTGATTCCCGAGTTTTCCCCGGTTTTGTCGATGCCTTCCGTAGGGTATTCGACATACCGGCTCGCTCCGCCTTGGCTGCCAAGCTGCTCATATCTATGCATCATTGTTCACGGACCGTTGCCCGAGTACGCCATAGAGTTTCGTACCCTGGCAGCAGAGGTGGCTTGGAACAATGAGGCTCTGGTGGCTGCGTTTTCTCAGGGTCTTTCTGATGCATTGAAGGGTGAGATCGTAGCCAAGGAATTGCCTGTGGAGCTGGAGGCACTAATTTCCTTCCTGATCCTGATTGATACCAGGCTCAGGGAGAGGCCTTCACTCAAGGAACGCCTGCGGAGGCCTTCCACAATCGACTGGCACCTGCGTTTTTCTGTCCCACCCATTCCTCCCTCTCCTCCCACGCCTCCTGGGGATAGCTTGTCTGGTGGTGAACCCATGCAGCTGGGGTTTGCTCGCCTTTCCGAGGGAGAGCGGGCCGCTCGGCGTCGGGAGGGTCGCTGCCTGTACTGTGGTCTTGGTGGGCACTTTCGGCAGTCCTGTCCGGTCCGTCCGGGAAACGCTCGCACCTAAGATCCTGTAGGGGACAGATCTTGGGTGGAGTCTCCTCGTCCCCGGCGTTCCGCAGAGATAAGCCACTGATCACTGTTGTCCTCTCTTGGGCGGAGGGCTCGGTGACGGCCCAGGCGTTGGTAGATTCCGGGGCCGCGGGTTGTTTATGGACAGCTCGTTTGCTGCCCAGCACTCCATTCCCCTGCAGGCTCGAGTTACCCCATTGGTTCTCGAGGCGATAGATGGCAGGCCCCTGCAACCACCGCAGGTTACCCACGAGACTATGCCAGTTGAAGTAGCTATTGGGGCTGTTCACATGGAGTTGGCCTGTTTCCAGGTGATTTCTTCTCCGCACTATTCGGTGGTTTTGGGGTATCCCTGGCTCCAGATGCACAATCCAACCTTCAATTGGCAAACTGCCGAGATTCTCTCGTCTCCACAGTGTGGGGCCGGGTGCATCCGTGGGCCGGTTAAGGTGTTGTGTGCCTCCTCGGACTCTGCGTTGCCCACTGATTATGGGGAGTACCAGGCAGGATGTGTTTGATAAGGTACGCGCTGGTGCCTTACCTGCTCATCGTCCTTACGACTGCGCCATATCCTTTCAACCCGGTGCCACTCCTCCGCGTGGCAGGGTGTATCCTCTCTCGGTTGCGGAGAATAAGGCCATGGAGGAGTACGTTGCGGATGCGCTTTCCCCGGGGGCACATTCGTAAGTCTACTTCCCCAGCAGGAGCGGGCTTTTTCTTTGTTAAGAAGAAGGGTGGTGAATTGAGGCCTTGCATCGATTATAGGGGTCTTAATCCAATCACCACTAAGAATGCCTATCCGATTCCCTTGATTTACTGAGTTGTTCGACCGCCTTAAGGGGGCAACAGTCTTTACCAAACTTGACCTTAGGGCGGCGTACAACCTCGTACGGATCAAACAGGGGGATGAGTGGAAGACCGCGTTTAATAACACCAGAACCGGTCACTACAAATACCTGGTGATGCCCTTTGGGTTGTGTAACGCGCCCGCAGTTTTTCAGGAATTCATAAATGATGTCCTTTGTGACTTGTTGCAGCAGTGCGTTTGGGTTTACCTGGATGACATCCTGGTTTACTCTGCCTCCATGGAGTCCCATATCCAGGATGTCAAGCAGGTGCTGCAACGATTACGTGAGAACGAACTTTTTTGTAAACTTGAGAAGTGCGAATTCCATCGATCCCAAGTTGCCTTCTTAGGCTACACATCATTTCTGCGGAGGGATTCTCCATGGACCCTCAGAAGGTTTCGGCGGTTCTGCAGTGGCCTCGTCCCAATGGTCTTCGGCCCATTCAGCGCTTTTTGGGTTTTGCCAACTACTATCGGAAGTTCATCAGGAACTTCTCCACGCTGGCAAAGCCTCTCTCAGACCTAACCAAAAAGGGCAGTAATGCTCACGAGTGGCCATCCGAGGCCATCGTAGCTTTCGAGGGCTCTGAAATCCGCCTTCGCTTCGGCTCCGATACTGTCTCTCTCATCCCAATCCTGGATTGCCCTTCGTCCCTTGAGGTTGATGCATCCGAGACGGGAGTAGGCGCTCTCCTGTCTCAACGTCGGTCGCACGATGGACCCCTACTTCCCTGTGGGTTCTACTCCAGGAAGCTTTCCTCTGCAGAGTGCAACTACCAGATTGGAGATAGGGGGTTGTTGGCAATCATTCTGGCTCTCAAGGAATGGAGGCACCTGCTCTAGGGCTCCGCGGTTCCAGTCCTCATTCTTACCGATCATAAGAACCTGACTTATCTTTCGGAGGCCAAAATTGACACCCCGTCAGGCCAGATGGGCCTTGTTCTTGTCGCGGTTCAACGATTTGTAGTCTCCTATTTGCCGGGTTCCAAGAATGTCAGGGCTGATGCATTATCGCGGCAATGCTCTGAGTTGTCCAGGGAGGATTCTGAGCCAACCTCGGTCATACCTCCGGATCAGATCCTGGCTGCCATTCGCACCAGTCTGACTTCTCCCCTTGGGGAGCAGATTTTGGCGGCTCAAACTGACGCGCTCCTCCCGAGAGACCGGAGGGTAGATGTTTTGTACCCGAGGGGTTGCGCACCACCGTCTGCTGCGTACCTACCATAACTCCAAAACTGCCGGGCATCCGGGGAGGAACCAGTTGTCTTGGGTCGTCTCTCGGTTGTTCTGGTGGCCAACTCTCCGTGCCGACATATCGCCTCTTATGTAGCGGCATGTTCGATCTGTGCCCAGAATAAATCTCCACGGCATCTTCCAATGGGTCTTCTGCAACCCATTCCCAATGGGGAGCGTCCTTGGTCACACCTGGGCATGGACTTTATTGTAGACCTCCCTGTGTCTCGGGGTTATACGGTCATCCTCATGGTCGTCGATCGTTTTTCCAAAATGTGCCATTGTATTCCACTCAGGAAATTGCCAACAGCGCAAGAACTGGCCACGGTCTTTTCCAGGGAGATTTTTCGCCTGCATGGGTTGCCCAAGGTGATTGTCTCGGACCGCGGGAGTCAGTTCGTGTCCAGATTCTGGCGCGCCTTCTGCTCCCAGTTGGGTATTAGTCTCTCCTTTTCTTCAGCCTACCACCCGCAGTCCAATGGGGCTGCGGAGCGTTCCAATCAGGCCTTAGAACAATTCCTTCGGTGTTTATATCTCGGACCATCAGGACGATTGGACCGATCTCCTGCCTTGGGCAGAGTTTGCCAGGAACTCAGCGGTCAACTCCTCCTCCGTGATGTCTCCCTTCATGGCCAACTATGGGTACCAACCTGCGGTATTACCTGAGAGGTTCTCACCACAGGACATTCCGGCTGTGGGAGAACCATCTTGCTGCCCTGCGTTCTTCATGGGGGCAGATCCAGAGGGCTTTGAGGGACATCTTGCTCAGAAGTTCCAGGCTGATCGCAGACGTTTCTTCATACCAGGTTGGCGATCGGGTGTGGGTCTACTCTCGTAACCTCAATCTTTTGCTCACTCCCAAACTAGCTCCTCGTTTTGTTCCTTTTCGCATTCTCCGCAAGGTGAACCCGGTGGCCTATGCCCTTGCCCTTCCACCTGGAATGCGGATCTCCAATATCTTTCATGTATCCCTGTTGAAACCTCTGATCTGCAGGAGTGTTCCTGGGTTCCCTCCGCGGATGTCCATGCTCCTGCCTCTCCTCCGCGCTTTTCATACCCGCTTTCCTCAGAAACCTTTTGTTGAGCCGCGGAGGGGGAGGGGCCCTTGAGGAGGAGGTACTGTCAAGGTCCTACCTTTTCCCTGAGGTTTTGTTACTCCATGTGCTGGTGTCCATCTTGGATTCTGCTGTGCATGGTGGGAATCCTTTTATGCCTTCAGGTCTCTGAGGTGCATCCCCCAGAGGGGTGTGGCTGATGACATATAAGCCTGTGGCCCGCACATGCTCTTTGCACTTGTGTCTTGTGTCTTTGTCTTCCTACAGCTCTGTGTATACGCTCGTGACTCTTCTGGTATTCTGACTCGGCTTGTGATTAAGACCATTCTCTGTGTTTTCCTTCGATCTGACCTTCCGTTGCTGAACCCGGCCCGTGACCTGTGATTCTCTGTCTACTGTTCTGTACCGTTTTGTCCCGTTGTTGTCGACCCAGCTTGCCTGACTACGCTATTGTCATTCTCACCAGCTACACGCCATTGGCGGCGGCCATTACCGCAGCCGGGGTGTCTCGGGGGCCGCGACCTGGTTCCTGGCTGCGTCAAGTCCATCCCCACCATCAGGGGCCCTGGTGAAGGGCAGCCTGGGACTTAGACTCCGCGCCCTGAGGGACTTCGGTCTGTTGGTGGTGGTTGTCGTCAGCCAGTGCATTACCCTGCCACTAGGCCTACCTGTCCCGTTCCACAGCCCCGCCCTGACAAGCAGGCCTTGGGGATAGACGCCCTGTCGACCCCGTAGGACTTCAACTTGGCCTATGCATTTCCTCCTCCGGTCAGATTAGTCCCTGCGGTCCTGCAAAAATTTGTGAGGGAAAAGACGGATCTGGTCTTAATAGCACCCTTTTGGCCAAAGAGGCCCTGGTTCTCCCTACTGAACCGTCTTACCCCAGTTCGCCCGTTTTTCTCTCCCGGAGAGGGAAAATCTGATCTCTCAAGGCCCTCTTCTGCATCCGCGGATCAGGACCTTGAAATTGACGGCTTGGTTCTTGAGGAGCAACTCCTCAAGGCCAGAGGGTTTTCGGACACAGTAGTAAAGACTTTGGTTAACTGCCGTAAGCCGGTAACCAGAGCCATTTATTCAAAGGTCTGGAAAAAGTTTAATTCATGGTTTTCAGGCCAGCAGGGGCCCCCGGATATCCCGGCAATTTTGGATTTTTTTCAGGAAGGGGCGGATTGAGGTTTCTCGATCAGCACCTTTAAAAGTACAGGCTTCGGCCCTAAGCATTTTTCTGCAGGTCTCCCTGCAGCAATAGTGGACTTCTTCAGGTCTCTTTACAAGTCTAGACCAATTAAGGTCAAGACGTGTCCGATTTGGGATCTATCCTTAGTTCTAAAGGATTTGATCCGCAAGCCTTTTGAACCTTTGGAAGAGTCGACGATTAGATTTTTAACTTTAAAAATAGTTTTTTTGGTAGCTATCACGTCAGCACATAGGGTGAGTGAATTACAAGCTCTTTCTATTAGGAATCCTTACCTGACCGTTCTTGAGGACAGTCGTGCTCAAGACGGATCCAGGTTTTCTCCCTAAAGTATCCTCCTCATTTCACAGGTCTCAGGATATAATCCTGCCGACCTTTTGTTTTTCCTCTGAAGGTAAAGAAGAAGAAATGCTAAGTTTGCTAGATGTAAGGAGGAGTCTTATGATTTATCTTGACAGATCCCGGGAATTTAGAAAGTCAGATTCCCTTTTTGTTTTGTTTTCAGGGGCAGAAGAAGGGTTCTGCAGCATCCAAGGCCACTATAGGTAGGTGGATTAGACTGGCTATCGGAGAATCGTACAAGGTTTTAGGTATTCCTCCTCCCTTTGTTAGGGCCCACTCGACTAGATCATTAGCAGCTTCTTGGGCAGAGAGGGCCGGGGCTTCGCTGGAGGAGATCTGTAAGGCAGCCACCTGGTCGAAATTCTCTACCTTTTCATGAGGCATTACCGCCTAGATCTCCTGTCAAGTAGGGAGCAGGCATTCGGACGCAAGGTCCTCCAGGCAATGGGCCCGCCCTAAAGGGTAAGTTCTTGATCATCGTTTCAAGGGGGCTGTCCTGGAAGACGCAAGGAGAAAACCAGAGTTAGGCTTACCGGTAACTCTTTTCTTCGAGTCTTCCAGGACAGCCGTGATTTCCCACCCTACAGATGTACAAGTAATGTATATAAGATTAGCTATATATATATATTTGTGTCTTTCAGTGTCTTCTGCTAGTTCTCGAATAAAAACTGGGGATGGAGGCCTGGAGGTCCGCCTTTTAAAGGCGTGGGGGATGGCGTGTTTCCTGACCCGGAGGGAGGAGCTCTACGTCTCAAGGGGGGCTGTCCTGGAAGACTCGAAGAAAAGGAGTTACTGGTAAGCCTAACTCTGGTTTTCTTTACCATAGAGAGGATCCTTTGATAATCCACCACTGTTGTCTTCTGTGGATGTCCATGCCTCTTTATATTGCTGAGCTCACCAGTGCATTCTTCTTTCCTCAGAATGTACCAAACTGTTGATTTGGCCACTCCAACGTTGCTTCTATCTCTCTGATGGATTTGTTTTGTGTTTGAAGCCTTACAATGGCCTGTTTCACTTGCATGAACAGCTCTTTTGAACGCATGATGTAGGTTTGCAGCAATAGATTTCAAATGCAAATACCACACTTAGAATCAACTTCAGACCTTTTACCTGTTTAATTGATGAAGAAATAACGAAGGAGTAGCCCACACCTGGCCATGAAACAGCTTTTGATTCAATTGTCCAATTACTTTTGGCCCCTTGAAAAAAGGGGCGATGGCTGCTCTTAATAGCTGTAATTCCTAAACCCTTCCTCCAATTTGGATGTATATATCTTCAAATTAAACCTGAGAGTGTGCACTTTCAGCCCATATCCATTATATAATTATAGCTTGGTCTACAGGGTCTGCCGATTTGGGATCCTGTCAGACAATGCCACTGCAGTGGCATATGTCAGTCAGGGCGGCAAGAGCACAGGAGCAGTAGAGCAGCAGTGCTGGAGGTGTCTCGCATCCTGAGATGGGTGTTAAGATTAGTTCCAGCTCTATCCGGCGTACATATTCTGGAGGTCAAAATCTGGCAAGCAGAATTTCTCAGCTGTCAGTTGCTGGATCAGGGTGACTGGTCCCTGCCCCAGGAGGTTTTCCATCAGCTCTGCCTTTGTTGGGGGATATCGGAAGTGGATCTTCTGTTTTTCTGCTTCAACTGAGAGGTACCAAGGTTCGTGGCAAAATCATTGAATCCTCTGGCGGATGCTACGGATGCGTTAGAACACTGTGGGATCTCATCTACCCCTTTTTGTCCCTCCAACTGCCTCCTCGTCTACTACGCAAGTTAGGGGCCGAAAGGACCGGTCCTTCTGGTGGCTCCGGACTAGCCGCACCATCCATGGTGCGGTTGATGGTGGCCATTCCAGGATGATTGCCTCTTAAAGCGTTTTTCTATCTCAGGGGCTTATGTTCCACCTTGCTTTGCTGTCGCTGGCTTGATGGCATGGCTATTGTAAGTCAAGTTCTAAAGGTCAGAGGGTTGTATGGCTCTGTGTTTCCAACTTTGCTAAAGGCTCGCAAGTCTAACTCCAGGAAAATCTAACATCTCAAATGGAGAGCTTATATCGTTTGGTGCAAAGACTTGGGGTTTCACCTTCGTTCTTTCTCTGTCGCTTGGGTGTTGGCCTTCAACCAATGCGGTGTGGATCAGAAGCTGGCATTGAGTATGATCAGGGATCAAGTCTCTGCACTAGCTGTTTTCTTTCGGCGTCCCTTGGCCACATTTCCTTGTTTTGCATTTTCATTTAGGAGGTTCATCATGTGGTGTCCCCCTGT